>JABVXV010000639.1:0-19192 GCA_013365325.1 Dipetalonema caudispina | reverse complement strand
ATAATAATAATAATAATAATAATAATAATAATAATAATAATAATAATAATAATAATAATAATAATAATAATAATAATAATAATAATAATAATAATAATAATAATAATGATAATGATAATAATAATAATAATAACAATAACAATAATAATAATAGTAATAATAATAATAATAATAATAGTAATAGTAATAGTAATGATAACAGTAACAACATAATCATTTAACGAACTTGTATTTATGCAACTTTCATTCTGATTTTCTAATTATTTCATACTAACATTTGATAATCTTTCATAAATTATTTTATGATCCTTAATAATTTGATATGCAATTCCGAAAATTATTTTGATTCACTCAGTAATTTCAAATAAAAATATCAATTACCAAAATTGACAAGTGCAAATATGCAGAATTTTATGAGGTAGATCAATTGTAATTGAACTAATAAAATAGCAATGAAACATACTTGTGCTAAATTTTCATGTTGTTCTACATTGAAGAATGCTAACGCTTCTTCCAGGAATTTCCTGAGATGTCTTTGATCAGCTGTGAGTTTTAATCGCTTTAGAATTATCCGTTCCTCGAAACATACATTATCTTCTTCATCACTCATATCAGCAATAGAATCTTGCACATTCCTCCTCCAGATAGCCCATTTCATTTCTCCGAACGTACCTTCAAGTCCTTCTACCGAAAGAATCTTGAAAAAAAAAAAAGAAAAGAAAAAAGAAAAAGAAGTAAAGAAGGAATTTTGAAAAAAATTTAACAAATTTCATGAAAAGAAATGAGAAGCAATATGAAAAACAAATTATTCTCAATCAAATGAATTATGTAAATGATAATTGGAACTAAAAATTTAGTCTTAAGTCTATGCAAAAATTTTTATTTTTTATCCGAAATCTACGAAAAAAAAAACAATTTGGTTCAGTAATGAGAATTTACAATCATCAATAAATCGTTGTAAGGCATATCGATAAACCTGAATCTCTATCATAGTCATTTTCTTAACTCATACCTCAAAATGATTTCGATCAGCATATAGTTCGTTCAATGCTTTCTTCATATTAATTACTTGTGACTTCTCATAAATGATCACCGGAACAATGTTAGGCCTCAGGTCACAGGATGAACATGGTTCACTGGGATCAGCGTAACCCGCAACTGAAAGATTTCGAACTTATCCAAATGCATCCGTAATCATGAAATAATACTGATCATATTAATTACTGATAAAGGCAACAATCGTTTTATCAAGTAATAACAATAATTACAATTACAATTATTGACACCAAAAAAAAAAAAAAAAAAATATATAAAAGTACCTTTCACGACATTTTTAGACATCAATGGGAATGTTTCAAATAAATTAGCCGATGTTTTTTCCGTTGGATTTTGAGATTTTCTGGAAAATTACTGAATATTTAATTTTTTATTTAGAAAAATAACTATTTAGTAATTATTTTACTTATTTACAATTTACTGGAAATAAATATCTAATATTTTGAATATTTCAAATATAATGACTATTTGTAATGATATTTTGTTGTCCATATTTCGTACCTGATTATTTAATTAATCGTTTATTCAATGATTCAGTGATCTAACTAATATCTATTTGATATGTTCATTTCCATGAAGTATGAGAAAATCAGTTGTAAAAGTTGGATAATCTATTTTAAAAAAATTACGGATACTTACGGAATCCAAAGTTGAAGAGGTTCAGTAATAGAAGGAGCTAATTTTTTAATCGAACGATAATAAACAAAGATCAAAAGAGCAATAACCAAAACAATTGCGCCCACACATCCAATCACCAAGTAAAATATATTTTCCGCCGATATTACTGCTACTGTAATGTAAAATTATGAAGAAAAATGATGACAAAAAATTAAAATTATGAAGAAAATGATGACAAAAAATGTTAGAATGATTTTATAGAATATTATATCTTTTAAGAATTCTAATTATGCTATAATGATTGAAAGATTATTTTTGAAAATTTTCCAGTTTAAATTAATTATGTATAAAGCTAACAAATATAAGGGTCAAAGTAGTTCGAAGAAACTTTTAAGATGGTTCAGAAGAAATAAAAAGATCAAAGAAAGAAAGGTTAAATGATTGTTCACATAATTTCATCCGAAAGAACTTGATGGAATAAAGAAAAATGATGGTCATTCAATTAGGATAACAGTAAAAGATTACAATTTAACTGATTCATCTTTGATCTTTAATAGCTTACTGATATCAGTTGATAAAAGGAAGAATCAGAAGTGAATGAATTTCGAATATATACAATAGAGCAGATTACAAAATGCCGCCTTGGCTAAGGTTATTTGTTACTATTTATTCGATGCTAAAAAAGTACTATTGAAATAGTTGTGTTATAAGCCAAAGGTCAAATTATGGTAATGAAATTAATTTACATTTTTTATTGCAAAAAAAAAAAAAATCACCATGTTTACTGGTATCATCCATTTCGCTTTCTAATTGATCGTAATCGCCAACATTATCTGTAAAATCAAAGTATTTCCAACAGATCATTTACTATTTCAAAGTCCTAGAATCATTTATATGATGGAATTTTAGGATTAATCGTATTTCAGAATTCTGATTATTCATAAACAATAAGCAATAAACTATAATAAGTTTAGTAATTGAAATCATTGAAAAATTAATTGTATAGCTATAAAAAGTAATGCTTTAGATTAAACTTAAAAATTTTATTTCAAATGATAGAGATGAATAAAGAGTAATTAATGATGAAAGATAGATTAAAATAAATGCGTAACATTATACCATTAACCATTTCACGATAAACTAAAGGCTGTAATAAAAGTTTTTTTTTTTTTTTTTTCTTCACAACTTCTCTTTTCGCTCTATAAATTAAGATTCTTTTTGGAATTTATATAAAATTCAAAAAAGATTTCAACAAATTTCCACATAGTAACTATTGATACGATACGACGAAAGCACCAACGAATACATATTACTTTTTTTTTTTATAAATAACAGTGCAACCTAATACAATCTACAAATGTCATATATGACTTTGATTATTACCTAAAGATTTTCTTTTTTTTCAGAGCAAGAAATTTAAAACAGATAAAGGTAGCAATATTTTAACAAAATTAACATTTCAACAATTTCGACAAGCTAAGCAATTCTAATTAAGATAAGCTATCCAATTCTTTCCTAAGCTACTTATGATATTTTATAAATTATGAGCCTAATTTCTCTTGATTACTGAATTGTGGCCTAGAAATCAATTTTATCCAATGAAATTATCGCATAACACAACTAATTTACTGATAAAGGCCATAATTTCTAGGCCATATTTCATAGTTTCATATTATCAGTCCCGATATTATCTTATAAGTAGATTGAAATGATAGCAGTATTTGTTGATTTTAGTAAACTAGCCAAGACATTTATGTAATGAGCCTATACAAGAAAAAAAAAAAGGCAGAAAACTAAACAATGTTGTAATCAATCGATGTCGTGTATTTTACTAATGATTTGAGCCAATTATACATATATATATATCTATATCCTAGGATTTTTAAGTAATGGAAAATATTTGTGCTTCTAGAAAAAGTTGAATTTTATTGAAAAGAAAAAAAAAAATGACCAAGAAATAAAACTAACCATAATTAAAATTTGCTAATGAATCCATGCTGAAAGAATTTAATTTTGCTCAAAGAATTCGTAACGATATAAGGAGTATTAAAAGTTGACTATTTAAAGATATCAACATAATATCTTGGAAAAAAAAAAAAGACGAAATTGAAATTAAGAAATGGGTGGAGTGATTGGATCACAAATGATCATTTAACTAAGGAATAAAATGAATAGAAAAAAGACTAAGTAGTAAAATTTAAAAAAAGAAAAGAAAAGAAGAAAAGATAGTTATTATTAGTATGAGGGAAAAATGTGATCGATTTACGCGAGTGATACAAAAAAAAAAAAAAAAAAAAAAAAATTTTATTTTGAAAAAAAAGAGAAAAAAAAGAGAAAAAAAAAACAATCAAAAGAAAGGATTTGATTTTATTCTTTTTCATCCTTTTTACCCTATTTCATCTTTTGTAAGATAATATAAGATCTTTACCTCTTCTCTCTCTCTCTCTCTCTCTCTCTTCCTCTTTTTCTCCATTAGTAATGAGTCAAAATTTCCTCAGTAGTGACAAATAATAAAATGTTTGAAGCGGCAAATTACAAAGACTTCCTTACCAAAAAGTTCATACCGATCGTTCGTTTAAATTCATTTCGAACTAACTAACACATTTCACATTTATGGTACTTACATCAAACTATGTAATCCATTTCATTTCCTTTCTTCTTTTCGCTTTCTTCTTTCCATTATGATCGAAATAATGGAATACATATCAAAAAAAAAAAAAATTTTCTTTTTTTCAGTAATAAATGCTAAATATTAAAGAAACATTAAATTGTAAATTTTAATATAAATTAAATAAATTTTTTAATACAAATTAACTAAATAAATTTTCAATATAAATTAGCTAAAGTAATCAATTTTTATTAATTAAACAATAGCATAATTAATCATTCTTTCGTTTATTGAGTTTCATTTTCATTTGCAAATGTGAGAAAACTTTTTAAAAATAGCAATAAAATAAATTCAATTTGTTTGACATTTTAAAATATTACGAAGTATACATAGTATAATATGCATTTAAGAATTTGACCTCTTCTCACTTACATTTTTAGCACTTCCAATCCTAACCTTTTTTTTTTTTTTTTTTTACACATTCCATGAGTAAAACCAATATTTGTTGTTTATATTTTGCATAAAACAATTGAAAAGACTCATTACGTATCATTAAGGTATTTCTAATAAATTAAACACATTAAAATTTGGACATTTCCCTTTTCATCACTTCATTTCAATCATTATAAAAGTTACAAATCGTAGTATTTGCCTTTGTTCACATCCGATACAACGAAATATTATCAGACTTGTTAAATGATCTATTTTCTTACGTCTTTTACGTGTTAAAAAAAAATGATCCATTTTTTTTTTTTACATTATACAACGAAATATCATTTGATAATTCTTTTAAACTTGTTGATTGATTCATTTTTATTTCTACATATTATACGTTTGTAATTTTATTTTCATTAATAAAATAATGGTAAATGATAGGATTACTTCTGAAATGCTTACTGATATTAATATCACAGAGAATACATTCAATTTAATTGATTATTTTACTACTCAAAAACAAATCATATAATCATTGCATTATGTTTAAGAGTGTTTAATGAATTTATTTCAGTTACAAAAAAAAATTTTTCAAATTTTTATTCAAATATTATCTTCCAATTCAGACTTATTCTTATCATATAATACATTTATGCAAGATTTGACATATTTTATAAAAAATTTCCCTACAACCAATCCCTATAAATTCCTTTATTTTCCTCAATTCATCAACGATCATTATTACTTTACCTTGGAATTCATTATTAAATTATCAATACAGTTATCTAGTTAATTCTTTCCATTTTTGCATAAATACAGTCAGTTATCAGATAAGATTTTTTCTAATCATTTTACAAATCAGAAAAGAATTTTATTCAATCATATCATATTCCTAAATCACTTTTTATACTTGTTGTACATATTAGTACCGTTCAACTAATTAATTAACTGTTTTGTTAATCCATTCTATACTGCAATGTTTCTTCCCACTTAATCGATCATATCATACCGTTTATCATTGAAGAGAACTGAATGAAATCTATTGATTCTATTGATACAAAATACCGATCGAATCCTGTTGAATTTTTTAACAGTTTAAATTATTATAACATACAATTCTTAACTTCATAGTATTGGAAGATAGGATTGCAAGTTGAGAGGAAATGATATGATCCCTCTTAAATGTATGTTGCTACAGTAATCATATTTTTATTTGTTTAATTAATCAATTTTACAGTAATGTTATTTAAAAGGTTAGATAAGCTATGTCATTCAGATTAAAATTTTCGTATGCATAATAGGAATATAAATTTATTAAGGTAACAATAAAACATTGCTAAAATGAATATCAATTAGTCATGTAGAAATTTAACTTACCAGCATAAGTACGACGTAACGTTCGAGCTATACAAAGTTTCTCGTGTTTTAATGAAACTTTTGTTTGATTGATACTGGAAGGCCAATCGAAATTAAAATGAATCTGAATATCGAATTTGCCTGTTTTAATTCCTGTACAACGATACTCAATGTTGAATGCTGTAATGAGTTCTCCTTTTTTCTTGTAACAAATCATTTAAGAAATCTTAAAATCAAAATTTTTCAGAATTTGAAGTATCAAATAATGTTTGCAGAGATGTTAAAAAAATTTTCTATAAGCATAAATTGTAAAGCGAAATCTTCACTAATAATTACTTATCATTTCACATTAATAATTACTTATCATAAGTGATTGAAACGGCTTGGATTATTAGTATAAACCAAATTTCGGTAAAGTGAAAAGGGAAATGTTAAACGTTGGAAACAAACGAAAAGTTTTTTTAGTTGGATCAAATAAAGCATTTTAGCTAATGTTTCAAATTTGAAAATCGAAATGAAACTAACTTTCCGTTTTCAGCGGAACGATCCCACTGGAAAGTATTTGAAGTAATGGCAATACAGCATTATCATGCGATACTGTTCGTATTGTATAATGCACCTGTAAGTGAGAATATTTTTCACTTCAAGATAAAAAGATTATCAAGCAATAAAAATAGCTAATTAAGTAAATTGAATTCATTTTATCCTAGATGAAAATTTAGGTATTGATCAAAAAGATATAACTGCTTATCATAAAGCCACTTAGTATGCTTGCTATAATTCTAAAGTTATACAATTTGAAACAAAAATTAACAACCGATCGATCAAGAACTTTTGTATTCCAGGAAAATTGCACATAAGAGATGCTGATGTTGAGTCGATAGGGAAATTTAACGGAATATAGGTTGATAATACCGTTTTCAATAAAGTTCAACTGTACATCTAAACCTAAAATTCACTCCTATTTTTTCATAACATATAAATTTCAATTGAAAGAAAAAATAATTGAATTTGAAAATTTCCATTTTAGTATCAGCTTGTAAAAAAGTTAAAGTAGGCAAATGATAAAATTTGCAGTAGAAAATATGAAAATGAGTAAACAAATAAGAAAGCGCATAAGTTAGCAAAGTAAAAACTACGAAAAAGTTTCACCAAAATTTTTGTCTTTTACCTAAAGTTCGATCCATTTCAGCTTTAGAAATGAATAAATTAATCATTGAATGTATGAAGCGATTGAAGAATAGTAATTGTAGAGTGATAAGTGTCCACTTCATTTAATATTACTTTCAAAAATTTCACTCCAATGGTTTTTAGTCCAATGGTTCATTAAAATCTTTTTCAACATCAATTTTTTTCCTAAAAAAAAAAAAAAAGAAAAGAAAAACATTAAGCATTTTTTAAAAATTGAAACAATATTAAAAACAAAATCAAATGATATAATTCCAAACAATGCTAGTGGTTATTGTCCGAAAAAATTCTAGCTGAAAATGCAAATATGAAGAACAAATATTTATAAATATTGTTGAACAGTTAAATGAAATATTACTAAACAGGTATACCAACAAGTTAAGTAGTCTACTTTTAATAATTGAAGTTTGATTTTTGCAGTTATATTCAATGAAAATTGGAATTTTATGAAATTTATCTTAAAATCTAGATAGATTTGCTTAGAGAAGTATAAGAAGACAATAACTATTAATTTTATGATTTAAACACTTCTTGATAATATTTCTCAAATTTGAGATATAATTTTTGTTATGCTTATTTTGCTAGTTCATAAGGTCAATATGATTAGCTTTTCTAATAACATAGAAAGAAGTTAAATTTAGAAGAGATTTAAGATAGTACCATGAAATAAAATAATCAATTCAATGCTTCAATTCTAATTTTCTAGGTTTTCTATCTTCAAAAGTGACATTCATCTATAAGTGTTAGATTTTTTTTTAACTTAAGAATCAAATCAAAAAGTGAGAGAAATGAAAGAAGAAATTGAGAAGATTTGGATCATACATATATTAGAATTCATAAGAATTAACCAGCTTGGCTGTTAGATTAATCAGCTTAGCCTTTGACCTAAGTTACAAAACGTTCTAATAGTCAAGCTGATTAATTCCTGCAAAAATGTTTATATCACAACGTTATCACTTTTTATTGAACATAGTGGATTTTTATTATTATTATTATTATTATCATAAATTTAAGATTAATTATTGCATTATTAAAGCAATGCATTATCATAATATCAATCAATAGAACTATACCACTAATATCATTCTCAAAAGAAATATATCAATTAATTAAATAATCGCCTAATACGACTGTTACTTTTTGGCTTCCCAAAATATGCCAAATTATTACTAACGATTAGTAGATTCTTCATATCACGATATGTAACATAGATATTGAATTTTGTGGTAATTATTTCTTAATTAGGAATAATTTTGATGTAGGCCTACAGTAAACAGTATTGCCGATTTTGTTAGTTATCCTGAAAGTTTCATATGAAAGAGGAATTGAAATTCATCCTAAACTGCTTCATGGTCCATAGATCTTAGAAATAAAATTATACAATATCAAAATCAGAATTTCGAATTTTAGAGCGTTTGAATAAAATTGTATGAAAAGGAAGGAAGAAGGTAGGAAAAAAAGGATAATAAGGGAAGTAAGTGTTCACACAAATAATTCAAATAAATGAAATTTGGGAGCATCGAAATGAAACTATTTTAAAATGAAAAAGAAGGAAGGTCATGATAAAAGATATCCCGCAGTGAAAGAAAGAATCTTCACAAATCGGATTTACACTAATGACCTGAATTCGTCTAAATTCACGAATAAATTTTATAAAAATGAATTGAACTGGAATGAAATGAGCTGAATCCAGAAGGATTGACCTGAAATTTCAAATTGAATTAAAAATCGAAAAAAAAGTGCTTTAACATTAATTATGACAAAAAAAAAAAAAGAGAAATCATTATGATAAAAAATAAAAAATTCAATTATCATTAAAATTTCAATCATTGATGAAGAAAGAGAGAGAGAGAGAGAGAGAAATGAAAGTATGAATAAAGATTACTTTCTTTTTTCTCTTTTTTTCAAACAAAAAGGTTAACATATCAATGTTTTCAAATTTGAAACGTAATCTTAAAGGAAGTAATTAAGAAACAAAATAATTAAAAATTAGATCTTAATCCAGTTACCATTTTTATGTTAAAAATTTATTTTTAAATTAAACACGGATCTCAGATGTTTTCGAAATTAATGTAATTAGTACAAAAATTTTCCATAACTAGTTAATTTTTAACTTCAACAGCTATCATCACTAATTGATTAACAAAACGATAGCAATACATTAAATATTGAGTGTTATCACCAAAAGATAATGAAAGATAAAGAAAAAAAAAATCGATAATTACATTAGGATAACAACATTTTAAACTAACATTTTGGATCATTAAAATAGTATTAAGTTAAAAATTAAAAATGAAAGAATTAACAGCTGATAATCATTCATTGCAATAATAAATGGTGGATTAGATCACAAGATAAGATTAATTATTATTATATTAGTTTGTTAAAACATTTATTTCACATTGAATTGCTTTGATATCATTAAGAAGAAAAATAAATTTTTTAATTAATGATGAGCTAATTCTTTTAAAATTTAAAACTTTTTAAAAACAGCTAACTGCAAAAGATATGTAAGCATTATATATTTGAAATCATAACTATTAACAGCAATTATTCAGAATTACAATTTAATGCTATAATGAACGTATAAAAAATGATTGTAGATTGACCTTTAACTCTTATCTCGAATACATTTTTTGATTAATTTCAATGAATCAAAATTGAATTATGAAATAAAAGTATTTAATATGATTAATTTTATCAAAATGATGATAGATTATGCTAATAATCAAGTAAAAGCAATTGTTAAATGAAAGTATTTACCTATATTACCGAACGTTTTCTTTACTTGTCTTACACACACACACACACACACATACACAGACAGACAGACAGACACACACACACAAACAGACTGACAAATGTGTACTTTACCTTAATGCTAAATATTACCTCAATCATATGCTCTTATTGATGAGAAGTGTTAGTGTGATACGTATATCTTTTACCAATTTCTTCAACAACAAAAATATCTCTGGCCATATTTGCATTATTAGGAGTTGAAAATTTAAGCCTAGCCTAATGATCACTATCTTTGTTGACAATAATTGATAATGTAGAAAAAAAGATAAGACTAAAAAGATTTGTTATAATGATAAGATTTATTTATCTAAAAATATCTGGCAAATGAACATGTGATATACAATAATCAATCATTACATATTTACATCAATAATAGAGCCTATGGCTAAACATTATTCAACAATGCATGATAGATAGAAGGGCCAATATTTAATGAAAAGTGCCAAGTAGATGAATTAGCAGCGTAAATAGTTTAAAAATAATTACTTATAAATGCTTTGAAAAGAACTTTTTTTTTTTTTTTTTTTGAAAATTTATGAATCACTCAAACAAACTCAAATTCAATAAATAAAATTGAAAAGAAAAATCACAACAAATCAATGGAATGTAATTTTTGTTCAACATTGAGCAATAATCAATGGAATGTAATAAATGAAATTTTAACACTCATCGTTGAATTATTTGAAATTTGAACTTTAAGATTAAATTTGAAGATAAATGTAAGGAGGGATTAATTTTAGCAGTTATATAAGGCTGAGAGTTTCTTAAATTCAACAACTAAAATAATAAAACAATTAGGAAGTTAATTTAATATATTTATTGAAGGACATTTCTTTTATTGTTTTCTCTTTGAGCAAAAATGAACTAATAGTAATTGGTAATGATATTAGAATTTAAAATCAAGAAATTTATTACATCACAAATTATAAAAAGATAGATAAAATAATTTTTAATAAACAATTTAATCAATATGTAAGCCATAGAAATCTTCCAGTATAAGAATAGCATTAAATGAATGATTACATTATACTAATACTTTAGAAATAATATCCTAAATTTTTTGGATAAAATAATACTAGAAAATATGGATATTATATTAGCAAACTTAATTATATGCAAATTATTCAAATTAACAAAAAAGCCTAATTACCGTTACTAATTTGATCAGCAATATTTATGACATTGTTCAGACAGTTAACAGACAACATATCGTTGCATTCGAGCATACAGTGAATCATATCATTACGACGAAGATACATTAGCACTGAATGATCCAATCGTTGTAATTTGAATGGGAGTAAGTGAAGAGGAAGCCTAGCAGCGCTATTGTCCTATCATTGGCATCTATTTTAATGATATACGACAAAAATTGTTTAGTGAAATGAATAGAAGAAATTAGATATTTCGATAGCCTTGTTTACTACATAAAATGGAAAGAGAGAAGAAATACTAAGAAAGTAATCATATTCAAGAAGGAATCCAATAATATGATATTATCGTTCCATAAGCGGTATTTTCTCATTTTGTCAATAACACCATCTGCTTATGATAATATAAATTTAAATATAAAATTTAATAAGGGAGAATTAATGACTGATTCAGATAATTAATGATTAACTAGCTGATTCATCGACAAATCGTTAGAGGGAAGAGGGACAAAAAAAATTCTTTTCACATCAAAATCATTGGTAATCAAATATGTTGAAAACACATCCCTTAAATGATTCCTCAAGTTAGGGAAATAAATTACCTGGAAATTCTCAGTAGCTTTAACCTAATGAATGTAAACGATTGAGAAATAAAAATTGCGTTGTTTACATTATTAATATTTTATTTCAGGATAACAGATGGTAAAAACAGCTAAGTCATCGAACAACAAGAATCAAAGTCTTGATTATCTTGAATTGAAGCTTATCCGATCAGGTAGCCATTTTTTGTTCCAATTTATTTTTTTTTCTCTCTTGTATCCAGATGCGGATAATTTCGAGCAGCTGCTTTAGCATAATGACAGTAGAAAGGACAGGAACAAAGAAATTTGCAAAAACGAAACCTGCGTAACACAACAAGTAGATGTTATTTGATTAAAGCTCGAATTCACCTTAACGACAAATTTGAAAAGATGAAATTCGATAGAGGAGAAAAATGAAAGAACTGATGTAGAAATTTGCAAAGAGAGGAAAATAGCAGAATTAGGACTTCACTGTAAAAAGTTTATTTTAAACCGGAAGAACAATACAGAGGTCACGCTACAACCGTAAAGGTTTTTTATTTCATTTCCATCGCGTCCTCCTTTCTTTTTCTACGACGTCTTTTGGAGGTAACAGTTTTCGCACTTGGCCCCATTTCCTGCTGAATACTGGACAATTGAGTCTTTTTCTTTTTCTTCTTGACAGAAAGGGGATTTGGTCCTTTTGGACCTTTTCGCTTCCGTCTCGGTTTTTCATCTTCACCAAATATCTCCTTTTTCAGTTCCTTCACTTCACATAGTTGGTCTTTCGGCTTTTCAATTTCCTAAAAAAGACTAGATCAAAATCTTAGCCATTTTTCTTAGATGCCTTCCATATCTAAATTCATGCCGAGAAGTTGAAAATTTTCAAATACTAATACTTACTTTGATGTTCAAACATACTTATTACTTTCTCCACTCACACATGTGAATGAAATTATCTAGATGCGTGCAACATGTTCGGAAGAAAACAGATTTCCGTCAAGGAATATAAATTGCAGACAACTTGAAAGTAACTGACAGAACTACGAAATCCATCAATTTAAATAATTAACGGTTGACCTGAATGGTAGCCTGACTGGGTCGATCGATCAAAATTGCATTATATTTGATGAACAAGATTGGTATACCGGGAATTTGCTTCAAAGCTTCTGTGAGCTCATTATCCTACAATTTAAGGATGATAATCGGTATCAGCTTTAAACTCAGATACATTACAGTTCGTTACCTGTGTTGCAAAGAAGTACGCTGTTCTATGTTTCATTCGACGTGCCATATGCTTAATGCACTCTACTGCCGTTCGAACAGGTTGGTGGGGACACGATTCAATCTGAAACATTCTCATTAGTCAACAGATTTCCGGGAAAATCAAAATTAGCCATTCCGCTTTAAAAAAGAAAAGAGAGAAGGGAACAAAAAAAAAAAGCCGAAATAAGAAATGAAAATAAGAAAAAGGAAAAGAAGTCTAGCTTACGTCAAATTGTTTGCAAATATGCAATGCACCGTACAATGTAGATCCCAGTTTTTCCAATTCTTTAAGCACACAACTGGTTACTCTTATATCAACTTCCTAAACTTACAAGATTATAGAAAAGATTTTGGAAATTAAAAAAGTAATGAGAAATACAAAATATATGGACAACTTGTTAGCATAGAAGTACAGTAGTAGAATAAGGTTAAAATAATACAGTGCAGAAACAATAACTGAACATGAACAACATACGCTAACCAAACGTATGATTCTGGAAAACGAAAAGAAAAAGCTTACAGCATTCAAATATTTCGGCATCTGCTCCCGTAAATTAATTTTACTTTGTAGTGCAGCCATAGCAAAAGTACCATCGAGTAAAACTTGATAAGGTGGTTCCAAATTAAAGTTATGCCGATAAATGGAAATGATACGTTTCGCTCGTTTGTATCGTTTTACCTTCATTTCATAGAAGCTACTCGGATCTGCAAAATCCAGTTGAATATTTTGAAAAACTGAGAAATAATCAACAAAAGGATAGCGGATTTTGTTATTTGAAATGTCTTTTTTGGAGTTGACTGAACTACAATGCGATAAACTTCTCCAAATTTGTCCATTTCTTCAAGGTTAACTTCTATAACTTTGAAATGAACTAAATTTCAACTTTTGAGTTACATCGCATCTTCATGCGTCATAGTCATATAAATTGTGCTGCATTAATCACAAGGTCAAACGGAAGGAAGAATAAAAAGCACATAATATATTGTACCTGTTTTTCCACACAATTTAGCAGGGATGCAAATTCACGTTGACACGCCAAATGAGTCACTTTTCCGGCTTTTTCTCCAACACATTTCCCGTAATCGATTGCCTGAAATTTCTGTCATAATCCTTCCAACAAAATTGAGTCTTTTTTTCCTAAAATTGAACTCGAATATGCGAAATATACATTCCCAATAAGTCTCAACAAATCAGAGAATGCCATAAACGATATTTACAGGTAGAAAAACCTATATGATTATTGATAAATGATCCTATAAAACCATGAAGCAAGGTAAAGTGTATACCCACCTCACGTGAGCAATTGCTCAAATATGTTGCATATTTGTATAATTTTCGCTCATTGGGCATATCCACAACTGGAATTACCATAATACAATGGTCAAACAAAATGGTAACAATTAGATACCCAAATTTCAGCGATGTGTCGTAGTATCAAAGATACTTTGCTCATTTATATGTTTTTTTTTTCTTTTTTTTTTTCGACAATGATTCCAGCGTCTTCTCATTCATTGGAAACAATGCACTTAAAATGAGTGACTTTCCTCAGCTTAACTTATGACCTTAATGAAGTATGAAAGATCGACATCGATATTCCGACACCTTCATAAAAAGCAGCACTGATATTAATGAAGAGATATGATATATTTTTATCAAAAGATAAAATGCACTAAGTACAAGAAATTGATCAAATGATCACATGTGACATTTTTCGGTTAATCTTAGGCTAATCAATTTATCATACTTTTTGTACGTTCAATGATCAACAGCTCAAGATAATTTGAAATACGTCGAATTATAAATACTTTCTCGGAATGATTGTTATACAAAATCGTTTCGAGCATACTCTATGAACTTTACTTCGACCTACTTGGTCTTAGTTCTTGTGAGTTCAAACTTCCACAAAAGTTGAAGTTGTACATCTAAAACATAAAATCAAATGATTCACTAGATGACACAGCTGAAGTCAAGAATGAGTATGGTTTTTAGGAACTTTCTTTGCAGCTTTTATAATACTAGTGAAAGAATTGGAGTGAAGCTTAAACCAATTTAGATAGTATACTTAACATAACAACACAAAATATTCAAGATACAATAACTATGAAGGTGAAATGAAAAACAATAGCTTATTTGATCCCTATTTCGTGATCTGGGAATACAACAAAGTGAGAAGAATGAAAAGCGAAATTATGATTTTATCATTTCAAGGCCATATTATTCACACATCAATATAAGTATTCTGACCATCTGTCCTTTTTATTCCTTCACATGAAAAAGCTGTAGATGATTATATTCTAACCAGTCTTAAACAATCATCACTATGGCTCAAAATAAAATAAACATTAACTTGTCGAACCTTGGTTGATATGTAGTCCTGAGCAATCCTACAAGGGACTATCCTACAAGAAAACGAAATGAAGATATTTTATACAGATTAAGATAATTCCCTGGGATTACGGATATGTATGTCTTCCATACTGCAGCTAGCAACTCTCCTTAATCGTTTATCCTCAGATTGTTTCAGAGAGTAAATATACGAACCGACTGTTTGTAGGAATTTTTTTCATTTATTTTCAACTACTGAAGATTCCGCTTAAAATAAGTCTGAACAGCAAATATATGCAAAAAATAAAGAAAACTATCACAGTTCAACAGGAGGAAGTGAAAAAACATGCATAGAAAGTGAGTGTAATTCGGTGGAGCAAAGAATATTTTGTATTGGTGAATCGAAACCACTTCGAGATAAGGTATGGAAACTGTCCGTAATTAAAGGTAGTATTCTTGCCATAGGCATCTCTTGATTGGTACTGTGTTGGTTTACAAACTGGAATTTATAAATAACATTATAATAAAATGGTTTGCATAACGATAAACAGTACAGAGCTTTGCTGTCTAATAAAATGAAAACATTACTTTTGAAGGTCAATAGACCTCATCATCTAAATGAAAACTCAACAAATACACCTATGAAATATGGTTAAGATTTCCGCTTAAACAATTTAAGAAGAAAAAATGAGACATTTTCCACTTACGTTTACGATGGCATCAAAGAAGAAATCGACCAGCGACGATGTTACTTCCTTGCATTTCGTTGATTCTAACATTTCTACGAGACGTCTTAGAAGTACATCCAGTTGACCAAGATTTGGCAACGCAAAGCCATTCTGGAAAGTAAAAAGGATTGCAAGTGACAAAGTCAATCGAAATATATGATTCATATAAAGTCAGAAAATTTCGGCTGCGAAAAACACAGCCCCGATCGGACAATAGAAACGATTACCTTATTTGCATATTTCGGCACGACGAGATATGAAAAGTGTCGACAATCTAACAAATCCATTCTTCTCTTGAGATTAAAGAAAATCGCTTTTAGGTGTTCTCCATCTATTGGTGTTTTCAATTCCAACTCTTCCAGTTGTGCTTTGCAGACAGTTTCGATGCTTTTCAATAAATCATCCAAGCCTGATCTAGTTTGCTTGCAAGTACATAAATTGTACGTATATATATATATATATATATATATAACTCAGCATTTCTTCGTATATATGAGCTTTCAAAAACTGTTAAGGAGGATAAAAGAAATAATCCCCCATTTAAATTTTCGAAATCCTCACCTCCTAAGAAAATAAATGGAACGCATATAATCTAACAAATCCATTCTTCACAAAATCAATGCATTTGTATATGATTTATGGAAAACTGATTTTTCAATGCCTTAATTAGTATTTCAATATGTCATGGTAGATATATGGAACAGTCAAAAACAGTAAAAAAATAAATTTAGTTCTTGATATACCATTACAAAGGGATAAGGGAACTTATCACAGTATGCCTTAAGTAATATGTAGCTTATATGCTTATTTTTGCCCTATCTGTGGAAACAAACTTCATGATATATATTATGGAGCTTTGAAAGTGATATAAGATAGCTCAACTTTTTAAACAATGAGTTCTGATGGTTATATAAGAAAATAATGGCCACCAGCAAGTCTCACTGATGGTTAAAAATGTTGAAACAATTAAATACCTGTGGATATGAAAAATTGGTAACATCTCATGAAAATTTGTTGTGAAGAGGGATCAACAGTGCATTTCTGGGGAGCAGTTAGATGCATTAGTGAAGTGCTGAATTTAAGATTTTCGGGTAAGTATTGATTCCACCTAAAAATAATCAGTTCAGTGCTTTAATCAACGATTTTCTGTAGAGCTAAACATTTCGAAAGTTTTGATTTGTTAGCACTCACCAGTGATCATCTTCTTTTTCCGTAAGCGACGAACAAAGTTGAGCAGCTAAAATTGAAATCTGGCATTTCAGAGTCACAGTAATTAAGGAGAACGCATAGGCAAGTGCAACCATTCGTCCAATTGCCTTTACCTACAAAAAAAAAGTAACAGAGTTGAGAGAAGTGCGCAGTACAGTATTATAAAGATGAAATTAGTGTACAATGCTGTAGAGACAACTCAAGAATACCATACGACCGAAATGACTATGAAACATTACAAAATTGAAATGCTGAACTCAACTGTTTCCTCATACCATAAAGAACAGAATCTAAGATCGCCTTTGCACAAAGTGCACAGAAACATACACCAGTTCTACTGAATAATTTATCATTTTAATTTCAATTTCATGCCTTTTGCATGGTTGAGAGAAGGCAAGATATAACAAACTGCATAAATATGTCTGTTAAATCACAAAATATAGACTTTATCTTAATATCGGTACCTTAATATCTTGCCATTGGATAATTCGCTGTTCCTTGCTGAGTTCTTTATTATTTTTAAGATCCTCAATCAATGCTTCTACATCAAAATATAACGATATTCGATTTGCTATGGTGGGCAATAAATCTAGGATTGAAATATCGCATGTTCGATGTTGCGTATCGTAAATGTAATGCCGCCGAGCCTGTATGGTAATAGAATCAGATATTCAAATCTTCAACATGCACAAAAAATTCCCCAATAAAGCAACATGAAATTTCGAGAAGCAGAAGCCTAGAAAATATACAAATAAAATGAATAAAGCAAACATGAAATAGCTTTTACTAACTTTCAGTTGAGTCCGGCTGAATTCTCGATCACGGTTCCATCTATAACTGAGAAGTTGGAATGAGGAATTTCGCCAAGCCTGCTGAACAACGAATGCCCCTCCAGCTACAACTGCTCCAGCAACAATCTTTCCACGATGTCGTTTCAGGAAATCCCACACACCTGACATCTGGCTAAAAATACATATCAACCAATTCATTTAACCCTACAGTAACTGCTGATAATATAACATCATCGAATTCCTTCTGAATAAGCCTAAGCATAACGATTTATTTGAAAAAGGTTTGAAATATCCGGCCAAAATATCCTTTGGAACCATTTGCCGTTAGGCTTTCGAATCATAGAAACATTTAATCCTCACTCTGCAATTCTTTCTTGGTTTGCTTCGTAAAAATCACAATATACATTCCTTCACTTTGGAGTACGTACCTAAGATTTACGTAAAACTATGCCAGAATATCGATCATTAAAATCACAATAAACAGTGTATGTCAATAGCTCAAATTATAAATGGTATTTTAGCATAACGTAGGAATTCGAAGATAATTGGTTAACTCAAGCGGATGCACCCAAATAGCGCAACTTTGAATGAAGAATGTCATAGTATGATGATAAAACAGCAGCTCGTTTCATATTTCCGTACGACAAACGACTGAAACGGAACGATGGCAGTATTTAACACAATGTTACAGCTGAAAACAGGAATAAAAGGCATGGAATAGCAAAATCATGTGAAAGAGAAAGATGGCGCTTCAAAAAGAAAGGAGTGTAGTTGTTATTTTTACTTTCTATTCTTTCGAAATTCTGCAGAGGTAAAAATAGAAAAGTTGAGAATTTCGTTTGCACCAAATTTTCGAATATTAATATCTTAATAAAACGAATAAGAACAAAAAATTAATACCGATAATAATAATAATAACAACAGTAGTAATAATTAATAATCAATGATAATAATAATAATAATGATAATGATAATAATAGTAATGATAATGATAATAATAATAATAATAATAATAATAATAATAATAATAATAATAATAATAATAATAATAATAATAATAATAATAATAATAATAATAATAATAATAATAATAATAATAAT
>JABVXV010000638.1:0-19398 GCA_013365325.1 Dipetalonema caudispina | reverse complement strand
ATTATTATTATTATTATTATTATTATTATTATTATTATTATTATTATTATTATTATTATTATTATTATTATTATTATTATTATTATTATTATTATTATTATTATTATTATTATTAATATTACTATTATTATCATTATTATTATTATTATTAATATTATTATCATTGTTATTACTATTATTATTACTATAATTATTATCATTATTATTATTATTATTGTTATGATTGTTATGGTTGTTATTATTATTATCATCATCACTATTATTATCATTATCATTACCATTATCATTATTATTATTACCTTTTTGAAATTTTGATTATTATTACTGTTCATTACAGAAACTTTTATCAACAAATGCTCGAAACAGAAGAAAAGTATAAGCAAAGTGTTTTATACAAATATAATGAAATGAAAAGTGGTAAATTTACATGGACTTTTAGTAGCGCTGTCTTTTACGGTATGAATCTGCACTTTTATAATATCATTTCTCATTGATAATTACCACTGAAGAAAATGAATACAAGACATCTATCTTATCAATAATTAGTTTATTCTTTTGTTTTTTTTTTTCTTCTTTCTATTTTCACTTGTTTTTTCCTCAAAATTTTTTGTTTTTTGTTTAATTTTTTATCTGTTATTTTTCTCATTGATCATTGCAGCGATAACACTTTTTACAACTATTGGTTATGGAACAATTGCATGTCGTACAACAACTGGCAAAGTTGTAAGATAATTTTAAAAATTCAAACATGTATTTTTTTCCTCAGAATTATCCAATCAATACAGTATCATTTGTTCTTTTGTTGACAATCTATATAGTTAGTCAAATAATATCAATTTTATTGTGTTATTATAAGCGTAAATATTAGACACGGTTTTACACTAGTAATTAATCATCAGTAATAGGACGTATGTCACTTAGTAATATTTAAATCTAATCGTTCCATTTCTGATGAAGTTATTGATTTCACTTGTATCATCAAATAGTAATAGTATAGAAGAGAATGTGATTGAATAGTACAGTACCAGTGATATTATATAAAGATATTATATATGAGCACTTCAGTAATAATTCCTGATCTTGCTACTGTACCGTGTTTCTATTGTTAATACACTGATGTCATTCGCTTGATCAAGTGGAGATAGTATAATTGTGAGAGTTAATGAGCAGTACAGTACTAATGTTAATTCAGTATTACTACGGTATTATATACAGTAAAGACATTGAATGATGGTACAATAGTAGCAATATATTCACAGTTTCTGGTGTATAATGTCTAATTTGTTTTATGATTATTTAACAGTGTCTTCTTTACAATGTATCAAAATGATAGAACTTATTGTAGCTAACAGTAGTATATTCGATTATTGGAATACCATTAATGTTAGCTACATTACATAATACTGGCAATATTTTATTACGATGCTTAACTACAGTACACAGGGCGTGTCGCCGGTACTTCTGGTTTGTTCAAATTCCTTCTTTTTTTTTTTCTTCAGCCTTTATCTTATATGGAAATTGTTTTTAAATCTTATTTATGCCAACATTACACAAATATTTTCCCATATAAAGATAATTGATAATTATTGTTGCTGTAAGTTATAATGCGAAATTCCAATTGAAGAATCTCAAAATTTTTAGCAAATACTGTTTAAATGAAAGTTGAAATTGTATAAGAAAAAAGTATCGATAGATATTTCTGTAAAATGGAAGAAAAATTTAGCCACGGCTATACAGAACCATATTAATACCAGAGCAAAAAAACAATAGACAAGCATTGACAAATTTGAACCGCTGATAAAAATTATATGCGTTAGTGATAATTATGCAATGAATATGTTAATGATAATGGAATTATTAACTAAACAATGAAATCAAATCAGTTTAACACAAGTTTTGAAGTTTTATGATTAAATGATAGTTTCTGAAAAAAGCTTATCTTTATTATTTACTAGTAATATGTTATCGTTAAAGAAAGAAAAATGCGTTGATATTTGCATTTACAAATAGTCATCATCGATATCAAGAAGGATGAAAATATTTCGACATTTCTATGCGCTATCATCAAACAAATAATTCGGATTATATTTAGTATTAAGTGTTTATATATATGTATGTATAATCGATTACTAATTGATTCGACTTTAATGACCAAATAAATTTAAGTAATTAGCTGAATAAATGAACTGGTAGACAAAATTAAGCGATTAGTTGGTTGAATAAATTAACTACAGAAAAGGCAAATAATAATCAAACAAAAAAATGATGACATGATGATGTAATTTTACTAATTTTGTAATAATATTCAGTTTTAACAATTTCAAAATTCCGAAGCATTTTTTCATTAAAATATTAAACTTTCACGAGTTTCTCCTATAATAGTAACCATCTCAAGGATTATAAATTTTGTGGAACTTTTCAAATAATTTAGGAAAATACGAAATCGCAAGATATCTGAAATTGAGAATAACGATGTCGAATACAAAGTGAGTCAATTCGTATTTAATCTATCTAGTGGTAAAATGTATGACTTATTTTATGTATTGCGCAAATTATGTGTGAGGATTGGCAAGTTGATAAATTTAAGATAAAATTTAACATAAAAATCAATTTGTTTCTCAAAATTCCTTCACTGAAAACATTGTAATAAAATAAACTTCTATAAACCAATTATTTTATTCTTTTTTTCATGTTTTCCTTTTTCGATAAAAAAATTTTGGGAATGTAATTGATTTAAAATGGTTGTAAACTATGAATAAACTGTTTCAGAATAGGCACAATCTGCTAGAAATCGTGTTATTCAAATAATATGAATTAATGAAGTATCTAATTTGTAGAAGGAGTATTAACTTACAAAATACAATTTTTTGATTTAACTTTAATAAATTTATTGAAATTGGATATTTCTTCTTTTTACAATAAATAATATTTTTATCCGAAATGATTCAATATTTTGAGGATGTTGAATTTCCAATGAAGTTATTTATTCCGATTACCGCAATTTATTTGGTAATTTGTACGATAATTGTGTTTATCTTTGATCAAAATCGTAACATAACATTTGGGATGACATTTGGTGATGCATTTTATTTTTGGTTTGTTCTCATTTATTCTATGCAAATTTCATTTTAAATAATTTCTTTCTTTCCTTTTTTTTGCTTCCTCCAAGACATATTATATTATTACTTTTCGAATTTCAAATACTTTTTTCCCCAGCCTTCCTTACTTTCCTCCTGTTCAATTTTTTTGCAACAGTTTTCTAACAATTAATTTACTAATGAATGACCTTAAATTCTATTATTTAAAATGCTTTATTAATCTTATGTAAATGAAATAGCACTCTTACTTCTTTAAAGAGCCCTACACAGTTTTATGTGTTATTACTGAAGAATTTTGGAAGTAAATTCAAGTTGAAATTTGATTTGTGCTTTTTATAATGTTTAAAAACGCAACAATTATATGCATATAAAAGTGATTTATAAAAGTACTTGTCAGTTTATAACATTTCAAATTTCAAATTAGCAATGTTGATAATGATACCTGCTAAATGAATAAAACAACATTAGAATGAATTTTTTAATTTTTAATTAGTTTTTTGAATTTCATTTTTAAATTTTTGATTGTTTATTGGGAATTTTGCTTCTCAATTTTGGTTAATCTGTGATCATGTAAAAAATTTGATGCTTTCGGATGTATTAGTTTTATGACAATGGCAACAATTGGATTGGGTGATGTAATGCCTTTAAATCTTCAACATAATCCAATGATCGCTTTTATATTTCCTATTGGTTTAACACTTCTATCAATTGTTAACAGTAATGGATCTAAACAATTAGAACATTGTTTAAATAATGCAGTAATTAATTTGGAATTATTTTTTGACCGATTATTGCAACGATCACATGAACATATGGTATTCCAATGGTTAACATCAAATATTGAGGTTTCCAGGAAATTTTTGCTAATTTTTTCTTTTGTTTTAGCTAACATTATAATTATTTGTTAAGAAGACAGTGAATTTAAGTTTTATTCTTATTGTTTCAGCTAATAATCGGATTAATTCAGTTTAAAAAATATTTTGCTCACTATTGCTACTAATTATGCACTATCAAAAATAGTAATATAAGTAATGAATCTTTAAAAAGTATTGAAATTAATCAATTCGTAATTGTCATTTATTCACTATAGTTAATGCAATTTTCTATCATATGCTTTGAATTCATGCAAATTTCAGTTATTAACTATCACATTATCAATTTTTGATAATAATACCGCATTTCGTGATGAAATTTTGCAATCAACGATAGATGTTCATCAATCAAATAATAATCTTAATATGAAAGTACATGAGGCTGCTTTGGGAATTTTTTCATCTGATTGTTCTAATGATAATTACAATGTATGGTATATAATTTCTGTACTATAAATAAATATATTTATGGTAGAAAAGTTAGAAATTGTTTACTTTCATATTAATATTTACCGTACGAATAGATTAATTTGTAAGCAGTGCCATTTAAAGCACTACTGTAGTTTAAAAACAGCTACTACTTAATTCAGTTTGTAATTTTTTTTTTTTTTTTTTTGAAATTAATCATGCAGTGGCAAAGTTAATGAAGCCCTAATCATTTTCATTTTCCGTATCAAGTCCATATATTTTGTTGATCATCGTTAACAAATTATGACTCATGATATTGAAGTATTTTTTTTTCAAAATTAATCATGAATCTAAATTTTATTCATAGGAAAATATGCAAATAAGATATGGTATGAGAATGTTACAGGAAATCGATACAACAAATGGTTTGTAATATTTAATAAATATTTGAATAACAATAAATCATAACTCATGGAATTAAAAAAATTGATTAATATTTCTTATAATATTTGTCTTTTTTGGTAGATAATTGAAATTTAAACTTTATATTCGTGAAAATTAACAAATAGCTTCACTATTTACAGATTTGAATCATACAATTCGAAAGAAATTAATACGCCGAGCATTAACGTGTGATCCAAAGATGCAACGCGTCAGACGTATTCGAACATGGAGCGATCTATGAAGTGGAAAAATTGTTAATTGAAATAGATTTAACGGTGCGTGAAATGCAATCATCGAATAATGATCATCCATGATACAACCATATCAATAATGAACTGCGTGATAATTACGTAGTCCACGTGTATATCATTATATTATAATGAATAATGTAATCTAACAGGTAAATCTTCATGATAATAAATTCATTAGGGAATTAGCATTAAAAGTATATTTTTATGCTAAACTTTTAAAAAGCCCAAAATTAACTGTGAAAAGTTAGCAGTTAAAAGCTTACTCGATAATCAGTAGTTAATTTAATGTCTATTATAATATATCTCATAATTGGATATGCTTATTTTTGAACATCGATTTTTAATAAGCTTACAACTTATTCCCAACAAGCTTTTATTCATTTATTTCCTCAGTATGTACATTTTTTTCTGGACTAAATTTGATATCTGAAATTCCTAAGGTTATAATTAAGAATCTTATGTGGTTATTCGTATCGAAATTTGATAATGGAAGCGTAATTGTGATAAATCTTTTTGAAATATGTAATCTTTTTCATTGGTATATATTATATTACATGTTATTCGTATAAAATTTTGTATACATAAACTTACACATAAATATACATAGATTATATGGAAATTTTTTCAATTTCGATATTTTGGAAAAGATATTTTTTAAAACTTTTTATACAATATTTTATAATGATATTATATCATCGATAGTCTATTCATATGTATAAATGCTTGTAGTTTTTCTTTTTGTAATTTGATATGTTTAATATGTTAATTGATTATCTAATAAATACTCAATACTCTTTCCTTTATTTCCACATATGATCAAATATGATTGGATATCCATGCATATAAACGTACAAGCTAATCATTAACATTTAAAGCTTAATTTCTCTACGTATATATTTATATTCTATACATCAATGATCAATACATAATGTTTTTATTGAGGAAATCAATAAGCTATTTGAATAGTAGCTTCTCTCATTTATTTCAACCTAATTGTATTTCATTTCTCAACACTTAAAAGGCAATTTTTTTTTTTAATGAATTCTTTCTAAAATTATATCAATTATCAACTCCTGCATAGTACTATTTTGCGGTCATTTAAGGTCAAGAATTTGAACTCCAAATTCATTGAACTGAAAATTCTAATTTTTTCAATGAATCGTTTCTAAAATTATATCAATTATCAACTCCTGCATAGTACTATAAAATTTAAGGTTAATATTGAGATCATTTAAGGTCAAGAATTTGAACTCCAAATTCATTGAACTGAAAATTTTAATTTTTTCAATGAATCGTTTCTAAAATTATATCAATTATCAACTTCTGCATCGTACTATCTCGAGGTCATTTAAGGTCAAGAATTTGAGCCCCAAATTTGTTGAACTGAAAATCCTAACCCTTCCCATCTCCATTCTTCATATATCTACTGCTATTAAGTTGCAATAATTGGAAAAATTCCTACAACAGAATTCCTCCTTCGGTTAAATTCTTTAAGAGATTTATAGTGTTCGTTACTTGGTGGTATTTCTTTCTGTGAATTTTCCCGCGGGATGTATTCCAGTATATTATCATGGGTTCAATAAATTCAATAATTTATACCAATGCAGTTATTACTTTACTTCTTTTTCTTCTTCTTCTTAGATGGATAATCTCTCTTATTGTCACGATGAAATTGTTATAATATTTTAAAAGTATAGTGAAATTAATAAAACCATATTGAAGCTATCAACTAGCAGTAAAATTATGAATTTTATGATAGAATTATAAAGTTTTTAAAATTCTAATTCTTTTTTCTTTTGAGGAGAGAAGAACGAATTATTGGATGTTATCTATTTGTTATTTGGTCAGTAGATCGTGTGAAAATTATGAAATTATGCGAAAATGTGACATTATGATTAAATGATTAATATATCCAATACAAGTATTGTATATACTAATCATAGTATTTATCATTGTATATTTAGTTCATAATTAGTTTCAGGTAAACTGAATGCTAGTGAATGGACGAGCTTTGGCACAATTGTGCACGGATGATTCATATGAAGCGAAACTTTCCGGTACTCTTTTTCTGTTACAGGTTGGTTTTATTGTTATTAAGATAGGATTGATGTCTAGTATTAGTGAAATGATTGGATATCATTTTAACGTAGATATTTCATATTATCCATAAATGATCGCTGACAGATTTTATTATGTAACAGAAAGCGGCAAGTGTTTTAACTGGAATCATCTGAATATATATATATATATATCTTTATCTTTTTACCTAATAAACTTCAAAATTCAAATTAGTGTGAAAATTACATTTATAAATATTGCTATGAAAATATATAAAGTTTGTCAATTTGTTTGCAACGATTCACACATCATTTAATTTAAAAATGCATCCACAATCTAATTTGCATATGTAGGTTGTAATATTGCTAATTAAATGATTACTGAAATAAGAGTTCAATGAGAGAAATGAAGTACTTTGAAGACCTTTGTTATTGCTGAAGTTTAACATATAGTTGTTAATCGTTGTTCACACTTATGGATTGTAGGATGGACGTTGGCGATCATTGCATGGTATATTAAAAGCTAATTTATTGTTTTTATTCAATCAACTGGAAAGTGTCGGAATTGAAGCACCATGTATAATTCTGATTTTGGAGGATTGTTATATGGAATTGTGTGATGATAATGCAACAAAGCGGTCTTATTCCTTTCAAGTCGTTTTAAAAACGTAGGTGACTATCTTCAATTTTCAAAGTCATCTTAAATTTGTTTTGCATGGTGCTTAACTTGTTCTTATGCATTGAACTTTTCACTACTATGGAATTTACTTCCGAATGCTTCAGAGACGCTTAAATCAAAAATAATACAATTAAAATCTTTTCACTCTCTCTCCCTGACTTTTCACCATTCTGTCTTTGATGACAGTCAACATTGGTAGCGGATTTGTTATGTTTGTTTAAAGCTCAATTAAAATTTAAACAAAAATAAGAGAAGCTTTGGTAGGAATAATTTTTTCAGGACTGGAAGGAAGTTTACATTTGCTGCCGACAGTTTTAAGGCTTTAGAACGATGGATTTCATCGTTGACGGTTGCTTCATTGGAATATATTACCATTACAAAGCAGTCATTTTTGGAGCAGATAAATGACAGTGAAAAGAAAAATTAATGTTAGATTGGAAATTTTTTATTCCATCAAGTTTTCGGTGATTGTTCGTTTAGTTTTGATAGCAGTCCTTCAAAGTACTAATAATAAAGCAGTGACCAAGCAGAAATTGATTACCATTCTCCAATTTCTTACTTTTGCTTCTGTGTAGCTCTTCAAGCAAATTAAAGTTTTAGGGTTTTTCGTCCTAATATTATCATATATTATCCTAATATTATCATATAGGCTCTTTTCATTGTTTATAATTTTTTGTAATGTCTGATTATTTACGGGTTTAAGAAGTTTTCTCGTGTGATAAAACGAGGAAGCGATTGGTAAAAAGTATGATGTCTTCACAACTAATATGATCGAAAATGCAATAGCTGATTCTTATGAGTAAAGCCTCTTTCGGATGAAGTCGAACATCATTGTCATCTCTTTTTTCTTTGTAAATCACTGAAATTTACTTCTCTCATTTCGTTCCGAATAAATTATTATACTTTGGAAATAGCATTGTAGAACGTGTATCTTCATGACTGCAGTTTCTGCCTATATGATATGTTTGTTGGTTCATTGTTTGTGATTTAAAAAAAGAAAGGGTAGAAAATAGTTTTGAATGATACAATCTGCACGATTTAAGACAAGAATTAAAAAAGCTGGAACAGATTAGCTAAGGAAGTGATAGATATAGATTTCGTATCCGACTGGAAAGCATTCCTGGAAAACTGTTCGTGTTTCTTCGTACTAGTAATTTAATCATAGATTATAAGATACACTATGGTAAAATAGATATTTATGAATGAAGTAAATTTTTGGGAAATTTTAGACGAGAGTGCGAGCAGGGTTCTGGAAATTAGAGCGGCAGAAGATGCCGGTAAGTCTTCCAGTTTTTTTTATTTACATTTTAAGCTACTAACTTTTCGAAAAGAATCAGCTCTTTATTGATCTAACTTATGTTACTCTAAGATGATGAACTTCTGGTTTTGTGCTGAGAAGTAACCTTTTTGTTGTAAAAGGTGTTGTAAAAGGACCGTTATTTTTTATGACGTCATCTTTAAGGCATATCATTCAAAGTTTACTGATGTTACAATGGTTGTTGGAAATATGGCAATTCTTCCGATACGATCAAATGTTAAAGGACCAGCTCCACGAACTGGTAAGTTAACGAACAATACACTTATATCCTTTGATAAATAAACAGTTTAGCCTTATTGCTATATTTCGTTTGTTAAGCATAAAGTCAATTTATCCTAGTAAGTCAGCAACATATTTTATTCGTCGTTTAGTTGTAGTGTAACTGCTTAAAAGCTTAGCAAATTATCAATAATTTCAAAAAATTCTCTTGTTTGATATCTGATTCTGGTGTAAATGATTGATGGTGACCGTACTCTCATTGCAACAATGTTGCTTCAGAAAACAGTGTTGCATAAACATGTCGGAGTTGGAAAGTCTGAAAAGATGTGTACAAATCATTTAAACCAGTTGTTTTAGATGATGGTGAAGATATAATTGATGAAGCTCTCGTTTATTTCAAACCGAATATTTTCTTCCGCGAATTCGAAATTAAAGGCCCTGCTGACCGAACACTCATCTATCTGACATTGTACATTTCAGAATGTCTAAGAAAGCTGCAAAAGGTATATTTTCTAACAAGCTACTGTTCATAGGTAGTTTTCAAAGGCTTTTGGAATTAATTAAACGGAACTATTACTGTTTGTTGTATTACTTTAGTTTATACCAATTCCATGCAACCTGTTATGCGATGTATTCAAGTTAAGATCTTAATAATTATATTTTTTAGTAATATCTTTATTGATTAATATTGCAAGCATTGAAATTTTCCAATGTCTTTTAACGTGATGGTATACTGAAATGCAAAATTAGGCATTTCATAGTTAATTTCTTTAAAAGGAGTTTAGTGTGGTTATTCTATTTGGAAATAACTGGAAAATCTTTTAACATCGCTTCTAATTTCCAATAACTTCTCTTTCCGTGTCTTTTTATCGCTGTTAGGTATTCATACAATAGGCTCGAAATATATGCTTTTCAGAGCTCAAGTAGATCGCAAGCAATAAAAGATTTATCGGTTTTGGCACTAAGTCATCACCTTCCAATACCTGGAGAAGCAGCTTTTCCACTGAACAGTATGTACAAGGCTCCTGCAAACCGAAATGAAGAAGGTGAGTCTATCAGTAGTCAGTTTTAAAATCCAGTTGCTCATTTTAGGTCATTTTTATCTGCAACTGGTGAATTTTCAGTGAATTAGCACGTCGGTCGAAAATATAATTTAATAAGAACCGAATATTTATTGGATAATTTATAATGTTAGCTGATCAAGTTTTTGTTTGAGACAAGCCTACCTTGATTCTTGAACAATGGATTTCAAAAAACTCGTTATCCTCGTTCACACTTCAAGCTTTTTACTCTGTTTTTTTGACTTGCTAGCCGATCTGATCTTTCAGATGTTATGCGTTCATATCTCCTGCAACTGAGACAGGAATTAGGAACACGTTTATTAGAACATGTTTTTGAGGCGAATAGTGAAAGGCCAAACAAAGTAAGTTATTTTCTGTCAGGCCTCATAAATTTTGTCGAAGGAAGAAATAGTCGATAGAATTTGACAAATTCACTGATTTTTCCTTGTATATCCAGGTCGTTTTGAGTCCTCAAAATCAATTAAATGGTTTTGAAGTCCTCGAAATTGAATTCCATGTTTGAAAACTTCATGATTATTGAAATCGCAAGACAGCGGAATAGCACCTTAACATTTTTGTCATGAAATATTGCTATTATACTTTCTAAGTTTCGTTACAGTGGTGGATGTGTTTCGCTCGAAGACGTTTTATGGACAAGGGCTTGGTTAGTCCCGGTATTGTTTTGTAAACTTGTTTTCTTGACAAAGGTGATATTATTGTTTGAACCCCAGAATCAATCTATTTCAAAGCTTGTATTTTTCCCTTTCTGTACCCTCACTGTTTACTTTTGCAGACTTTTAAACACTTGAATTTTGATTTATGTCAAATTTCTTTTGATGTGGATGGGAAAATAATCAAAGTAGGAAACACGGCAGTTCAGTTAGTTTGAAGTTTATGTAGTTATCCATTATAGTTGAGCTTTTTCTATTAAATCAGCTAATGGCTTGAATATTATCGCAAAGAGACTAGCCTGCAAAACTGTAAAAGTAATCTCTGTTTGTCTCTCAAATGATAAAAGTCAAATGACTTGTTTGTCGGTGTTCATCATATGGATCCTGAAACATTTCGATTCTTTGTTCCAGTAAGTTTTAATTTAAACAAAGTTAAATATTTTATAATTTTCCTCAAAATGAATGGCCTTCTCTGTTGGTTTCTGAACTCAGTTCTGGTCACAAGTCTTCCGAATTATTCTCACATTATGCTCACACTATTGACCGTTTATCCATTTAATTTAATCTTTATGCTAATTAGACTGTTGTGAGTGACAGGTGCGGGTGATAATAATATTAAATCTTTGATTCTGGAGCACTGAATGAAGTAGAAAGGACTTCGAAACTCTATAGTAATTTGATTAATAAGTTTATTGATTTTTGTTTATTTTGATGCATTGGTAATACTGTGTATTTATTCGTTTGCTTTTTAAAATCGAAAATAAATGATTTCGACGTATTATTCCTCATTTCCGCACTTATAAAGTGAAAAAAGAACTTCTGTTTGTGAAATTTTTTCTTCTCTTCATGTTGGTATCTCTCGTAAACATGGATGACGCTGCATATGAAGTTTATGATAAATTCTAAAATTTCCGTTTTTGCTTCATCGAGGTAAGATTCTTTAAAATGTATGCAATATAAACAGTATGATTCATTCTAGCAAATAATTTCCGAGAATTCATTTTATCTCACTTCGTTTTTAATATGCTCAATTTCGTTTACTATTTTACAAAGTGGACCTAATTATTGAAGTATTTAAATCGTTTCGTTTCACAATTTCCTTTATATTGTGCTAGTCGTTTACGCTATGAGAGAGGTTTGTTGTCTTTATTTTGTAAATCTAAACATTATATATAAATATCTTTCTTACATAAATATATATTTTAAATAAAAGGTGAACGAATGCTGTATTAAATTGTAATTACAAGAATTTAAAATTATAAATTTAAAATAAATGTAAATTCGTGGTAATGTTGGAATTGCATTAAGAAATTCAAGATTTAGTTTTTAAAAATTTCATTTTAAAATTGGAGTCAATATAAAGTCCGCAAGTGTTTAATTGAAAATTATTCATCCATATGCTTTATTTAAATGATAATTTGGATAATTGCGAAATTGGATGAAAACAATCGACGATTACACATAATGGGAGTATAATTTTTCAGAATTTGTTTGTTTAATTTTGATAAAATTATAAACTTATAGGGTAAATAAATCTTAAGTTATTAGATTATTCAAAGTATTAATTGATATAATTCATTAATGATAGGATAGATTTATTACTCGATATTTTAACATAGATTATTGATAATAATAATAAATAACAGTAATTTATAATAATAATGATAGTAATAATAGCTTTTAAATTTCTAATAAATAATCATTTCATTTAGGAATTTTATGATGCTGTCATAAAATACAAAAAAATGCGTGCACGTTTTGATCAAAGGCAAAAATTAAAAAATGAATATGAATTACTGATTAAATTCGACGAACATACATATGATTTATTTGGATTATATCAACAAGCTATCGTTGGTGATATTAATGTACCAAGTATGATGATAATATTACTATTTTCTTTCAGCAAATAATTAAATTTGAATTAGGTGAAATAAGCTGTTCAAATAAGCCGTTCTGATATAATATGCATATATACAAATATTATGGGATTTGAAAAAGAAAAATTTTATTTCCGTGTTTTTTTTTTTTTTTTTTTTTAAATTTTTCATCTTATGGTTTACATATATAAAAGGATAAGAAAAATTTCGTTATTTATTTTAATCTATCATTGATTACTAATTACTTTACTTTTATCAAATTAATGCTATTCTTTGCACTTACGTAAGATTTATCAGTTACATATAATGTTTTTAAATTTCATTTTATTTTTTCAGCAAATATTAATTTGTTATTTTAGGAAAAAATTGGATCAGTTGAAGATTTCAATTAGATTTTTTAAAATTTTTGCGAAATAATTTAAATTTTTTGAAAATTTTAGCAATTTTATTCATGACATTATTACAGAAATGAATTATCGTGATCCAAATGAAACTTCATATATGTGGTCATGGATTAAGGGAAATCGGAAATGGCATGCATGGAATAAGTGCAAAGGTTAGTTAATATAATTGGTATATTTAAAGTTATCCGATCTTATATCTTAATTTGACTAAATTTTTGAGGGAAAAACTTGACTAGAATTTAAAAATTTTTCAAATTTCGATTTACAATACTTTTTAAAAGTCATTTCAGCAATCTCTTTTTTTTAATTATTTTTTTTTTTTTTTTCATCTCAATAAATTATCAATCAGACTTTTTATTATGTATTTTTATTTCATGCTTATCAAAAGATGATGCAATGCGTTTATATGTGGAACGAATAAATGAAATAGAAAAAAAATTGGATGAACTTGTAAATGATTGGAAAGATGAATTAGATCCACGAGTTCCGGATAAAAATGCTTGGATACCGGAAGAAGAAATGGAGCAATTTCAAAAATTCATGGAACAAGCAAAACGTGAAAGAAGGTATAACATTAATAAATATTAATACAAAATAATTTCATTGATTATTAATTCGTTAAAATATTAGAAGATGTAGATGTTGCGAAATATTAATAGAAAAAATTAATTCATTAATTAATGAATTGTTGATCCGTTAAAATGCTAAAACATACACTATAGCAAAATATTGACACAAAAATTTCATTCTAGGTACTGTTAAATTATTATTATTAACTATTAATTTGTTAAAATATTAGAAGGTATAAAATCATATGATATTGGCATAAAAAAATAATTCAGTATATTATTGATTCATTAATTCATTAATTAAGATATTAATTGTTGAATTAATAATTGGTGGGAAATTAAAAATTTTGCTATCATTATTAATACTTTTATATGATTGCAGAGAACGAGATGCATTGAAACGACAGAAAGAAATTGAAGATGGAATGTGGGATGAATGAAACAAATATTGCATATTTAAATTTAAATTTAAATGAATCAGAAAAGTTTTGTCTAACTTCTAAAAGCACAAAAAATTCCACTTCTTATACCTTTTTTTCATCATATTTTAAAAATTCCTAGTATGGATCATTTCAAATGATGATGTTATTTCGATTTTAAAAGCATTTGATTAATTCCATTTCTATTACTTCGATATTTGAAAGCATTTAATCAATTTTATTTATGCTATTCTGCTATTTATCAATTGTAATTTAAAATTATTTGTTTATTTTGGCATTTTAGAAAAAAAAAGAAGGCAAAATTTTCATTCAGTTCTTTTTTTTTTTTTCATTTTTGATTACGAATTCCATGAAAATCAACCATTCATTAATTATATCAAAATATAATTTCCAAAGAATGATAATTAACTTTTTATATAAATCTTATCATTAAATTACTGAACTACAATTATGAATTCTATGCTAGCATGAAAATTTATATCAGCAAAAGAAAATTAAAATTAAACAATAAATGTTATCGTATGAATTGAACTTAGCAAAAAATTATTGAAAGTAACGGTAGGAAAATTCAAATGATATCATATAAAGAAGAATCATTGAATGATATTGTTTACATTTATTTGTAGTAGCATAAATTAAAATCAAAATAGTCAAATAATTTTCATCTTAAATATTGTCATCATAATATTGGTAAGCAAAAGGAGGCGAACAACCACCACGATATCGATATGCTGTCCTACTACTGGATGATTCAGTGATATCACCTCGATCATCTATATGATATTTTTTTTTATTTATCATTTTTAAAAAATTTATAGATTATTCTTATGATTATAATATAATTTTTAGCAATAATCTTATAAAATATATCTTAGAAAAAAAAAATAAATAAATATATTCTATTTTTCATTCTTTTCTATAAATTTCTAAAATTTTTTTTTTTTCTTAAATTTTGACCCAAAAAAAAATAAAGAAGTAAACGAAAAATGGAAATTATACCTTTACGTTCTTTCAAATAAATACGAAATGTAAAACAATTAATAATAATAATTAAGAATGCGATGATACTAATTCCAAATAGCAAACCAATGGTTATATTATCAATCCGTTGCAAATTAGGCATAGATTCGATTTCATCCGGTGACGGTAACGTAGTACTGTAATGAAATTTAAAAGAAGAAAGTTATAAAATAAATATTTTTCCAAATTAAAAATTAAGATTAATCGGAAAAAAAAAAGATTGTTGGCAAAATTTATCAGAAATTATTAATTGTCTTGCTGAAGTTGTTGCGAAAAAAATTAAATTTGAACTAATTCTTTAAAAATGCTTTTTTTATTAACCTAATTATTGGTTGCTTTTTTCAAGTATCTCCAATTAAAATGAAATAATTAGGTGGACTTTTTTTAAAACCATTATTTGAAACTTTCTTGAAATTTTTTTCTAAAAAAATTTTGGTGTAAACAAAAATTAATATGGTTAAATTTTTTTTTTAGCAAATTATGTTCATATTTGATTTTAAATAAATCTTGAGCATCTCAGCATTTTTTTTTTTTTTTTTTTTTAAAGAAGCTATTTTGTAGGTTTTAAATTTTAATTTTAAGTTGCTACTGGGAATAAAATGGACGAAAAAAAAAGACAGGCAGAAATATTTCGTCCTTTTTGTGGCTGAAATCGACAGTTTACATACAACAAAATGTTTGTTTAAAAAGACTAATGAGAGGGAGAGAGAGAGAGAGAGGAGGAGAAAGAGAGAAAGAGAGTAAAACGTCGAAAACTAAAAGAGTTTTAAAAAGTGATTGAAGCTGCTGTTGATGACAAATATCCTATCAAAAAATTTTTTCACTTTTTGCTCCTTTATACATACCATCGTTTTTTTTTTTTTTTAAGCATTATTGAATTGCTATAAATCATATATCATATTACTCTTCGAAAACTCAACATTTAGACATAAGGAAAAGTATTTAATTTAAAATATTATAAATCTCATGTCATTGTTAAATTTTAATTAATTATTCGATATTGTGTTGTACAAAAACTTATTCATGTTAATTTCGTAATTTCCTGTGCTAATTCAAAGTTTGCAAATGCAAACTATCAATCATTTTAATCGATTTTGATCCATTTATGATATGCACAAAAATTATTGATAAAATTAAAATAACTAATCATAAATTTTTATCAATTTTTACTTTGAAATATTTCAAAAAAAAAAAAGTTTAAACCTTTAAAAAGGTAGTTTAACATTACTTTAAATTGTATTAATCATTTATTCATTTAATCATGCAATACATCTTTAACCTATCATTTATGTAAGCTTTCTAAACAAAATATCGAATTATCAAATAGTTTGATGAAATGTTTGTTAATTATTGTACTTTTTAGCTTATAAATATATTAAGCATAATGAATATATGATTATGATTAATGTATTAATGAGCTAAAAATTTCTATATGTAAAAACGTTAACAAATTTTCAAAGTAAAATTTTATGTAATAAATATAAAAGAAATAAAATATTACTCTTTTTGGAGCAAATTATTTTCCATATTCAGTTTTTGATCGTTATTTTCGACTGATATTGTCAATTCATCGGGCGTTGTTGTTTCCATTCGAAATGTCATACTAATGATAACATTTTTATTTGATGTGATCGATGAATCGTTTCTTGCATCATTTAACTAACATTTAGAATTTAAGAAGAACAAATTAATGGAAGAATTTTTTGAATGATTAAAAATTTTGTTAAAAGAAAAAGACAAATCGTCGTACCGTTTTGATAATATTTAAAAAAAAAAAAAAAAAATGTATTGGAAAATGCAAATATTGTAATTTTACACACTTTAAACAGTACTATTAATCGAATTAAAAATGTTCTGAAATGTTTTTAATTCAATTAATAGTACCATTTGAAATGTATAAAAAAATTCTTCACATATTAATTAATTTTATTAATAATAATAATTGATTATTAAATTATCTACTATGTAAATATTCCTAATTCAAATAAGTCATTTAATTGCTCTAGTATTAAATTGAAATACCTGCTCAATGTTTTTTTTTCATTATTTAAACCAGATTCCAAATTGTCATTTAATTTTTGCTGCAATAATTTATGATTATTACCTGTAAAAAGTGTCATAATTTTAATTAATTCTTAATTCAACCTATATAAAACCATTTAATATATCTATTACAAAACATTCATACTACAATCACATTGATCATTGGTTTATATCTTTCCACATATTTGCTACATACTTTAAATCGTTTCCGAAATTTGCATGCTTCGAAGATTTCCAGTAATTCTTCAAATCTTTCATTGAATTCCTCTTACTCTTTTATTTTATATTTCCTTTTTCTATGATTACCGATATTATTCGATATCATCCTAATACTTTTCCCATTTTTTCTTATACCAATTATGAATTTAGATTAATTATTAATCTCTTCAAGGTTATCCATTAGGTTAGTTAGTGCTTGGCTTTATCCAGAAAAAAAAAAAAAAAAGAAAAGTGCCATCTACTAAATGGATATTTCTTTCTCTCATTTTCGTGTATGGCTATAGCCAGAACTATTAAGAGAGTCAAATTAAACTATTACAATTTGCATCATATTTCGTGATAGCTATGTAATTTGCATGTCGGATATGGTGGTTATATGTAATGATTTTTTCGAAAAACCTTAATGACTTCGAATCAGCCCTTTTTAAACTACTTCGTTTAATTAATTCATTTATCAGATCAGCAGACAATTAAATTGCATAGCTTTTAGTGAAGTATGTTAGCTTTTGACTTCCTTTAAACAAATTATACTCTCAGCAAAAGATTTCGCGAAAGTACAAGAAGGAAAATTAAAAGCAAGACAAGCTGTCCTTAAAATTTAAAGTTGACCTGGGCATGAGGAAATGTCAATGCTTGAACTTTCGACAAGTAGTAGATTTATCATTAACCTCGTCATTGATAAGATTTATTCTTTACTTTTCATATAAGTGATAAATGCACAGCCCCAATTCTTGTAATGGAATTAAATTCAAATCTAATCTTTCTTCTGGTTATGAATTCAGATTTAATTTTACTTCATGAAAGCGGTAAATTCAAGTTTGGCATCATTTAAATTGAATTCAAATTTCTTTGCTCATAATAACATACTTAGGCTTAAACTTTCCTTCTGTGATAAAACTATATCTGACCATGTAGTAAATTAGACCGTTGTATCAATGGTACTACATTCAAGTTTAGCCTTAAATTATTAATGGATAAGTATTTTTCAACACTTATACTCATATCTTTCCCGAGAATTTTCGATCTACATAAGAAAAAATTTGCTATATACTGGTAGTAAATGTATTGAATGAAAATGTTCCATTTGTCATGTTTAAATCTGTTTAAATTAAATGCTAAATACTATAGGCATTGTACAATCAGAAGGAAGAATCTATCGAATCAGATAATTTAAATTGAAAAAAGCTATAATTTTTTTTTTTTATTTGCTTTCTAAAAATAGGATGGAGAGAATAACATTATTTTCCATCAACCATTTTAAATATGAAGTAGTAATTAAGTAATGAAATTTTGATGATGGAAAAAGTTAACATACGAGAGAAGCTTGTAGTGAATTTTTTGCTTCTGTATAAGATTTCAATAGTTTCTTAAATTCCTCACTTTCATTAGCTGTATTCTGTCGTGCTGAAGCATTTCCCTTGACGACATTTGACTTTTTCTTAAAAGATTTAATCCTTTTTGTTTTCAAAGATTTATATATTTTTTTTCCTAAATTTTGCAAAAAGAAATAATGTCTTGTATGAAAGTATTAATAGTTTAAAATTAAATAAAAAATATTATAATCAACAATAGATGGTAGCCATATATTGAAAAGTATAGAAAGTGATATTTCTTAATGATAATAATTAATAATAATAATAATAACAATAATAATAATAATAATAATAATAATAATAATAATAATAATAATAATAATAATAATAATAATAATAATAATAATAATAATAATAATAATAATAATAATA